>JASFAX010000064.1:2065035-2093111 GCA_030737875.1 Allium sativum
TATCTCTGCCAACCTGTTTCTCCATCTTTTCACTTCTGAAAGGCTGCCTCGCGTTCCTTTTATCAACAAATCACAGCTACATTTTCTATTTAAACCGAAGCTCCATTCTTTCACAAATTCATCAAAATCTCTCAAACCGTAAGATATTAGCAAAAACCTCCGTGTAGGAAGTTGTACAGAACTGAGCTGGCGACGTTGCAAGGTGTAGAAGTAGGCCAACATTTATATTGGAAAATATTACGTTTACAAATTCATGCTCAATTACTTGTCACTTCTTGGTAGTAATTGCTATCTTATTAGGGTCCGTGACCTGCCTTTTTGACCGGTTCAAATCGATAATTAAAACGACTTAAACCATTCAACAAGACATACTGTTAGGGGTACTTACACATTGGAACAAGGAGAAACAACTTTTTTACTATCATAATAATAATTTTACATCAGAGTACAAGAGAAATC
Source organism: Allium sativum (assembly GCA_030737875.1). NCBI lineage: Eukaryota > Viridiplantae > Streptophyta > Magnoliopsida > Asparagales > Amaryllidaceae > Allium > Allium sativum. The sequence goes on from JASFAX010000064.1 coordinate 2,065,495, forward strand.
AAAGTACACCAAATATACAGTAGAAAAATACCGACCCAGCGAAGGAATACAACTAGAGTGCAACGAATGAATAACGAAATGATCCAAATATGAAGTGCTCTAATATATAGCTCTTGCTATTTCCGGAATCTTCTCTAAAATGAACTCAAGACTATCTGCAAAACCTTAACTACCAAGCGGCCCATGTGGAAAAATATGGGGACCCAGAGTTTAGGGAAGGAACAAAAAACTCCAGGCTAGTCATGAGACTGGTGTGAGAACTAAACAATTATTTTTAGGTTTGTTTTAAAATGAGGTAAATCATAGGACCACGTCATATAACACATAATGATTTTCTGGCTTATGAATAGTTGTGCATATAAATTCGCAATGCTTTTTAGAAAATGGAACAACCAAAAGGACTCGTGGCACACACACAATGAAAACACACATCAGCGAGGTTTCTCCTTATGATAACTAAAAATGTTTGATATGTGAAAATTATGTTACATTATTAGTGCATAGTGAAAAAAAAATCACAAGTAAACATACCAATCTTAGCCAGCAAAATGCCTCATCCCATTACGTTGACGTATTCCTACCGGTAACCAGTACGTTATACAATTGAAATCGTAAAAGCCCGTAGTGGAGATAGGGTTTCCAACAAATGACCAAGCAAAGAAACTTCCTTATTCATGATGGGTACACCTCTAGAGGGACCTCTCGAGAACCAAATGGGATCTCTGCCAACATGACGTCGTTCTCTTCCTTACTGGATTTATTAGATTGCACCTAAGTATGTCATCTCCCAACCATTACAAACGTTTAACCAGGTGCTTGCAACATCAACATGCACAAAAGTAGAAGTTTCCACAGAAGTAATACTTGGGATTCATACCATGATACACTTTTTATCTAGAAGGAGAAGACTACCCATGTCCCCGTTGCATTCTTCTTGTTTCGGCCATTTTCGAGGTGTGAGGCTTGTTGAAGTCAAATCATACACAAAGCTCTGCTTCACTAAGCCATGCTTTGATCATCACTAGCTCATCCCATAAGCATGCCACATTGTCAATTCACAACACATAACTAATATTTATCAATATATAACCTCTAAGCTCATATGACTTAGAGAGGCATGTTAAGCTAAGAGAATAAACTCTCCATATATAGATATATATATACACACATATATAATTGAGATCAGCTGTTATGCAGTCAATTACAATGTCAGACACATAATCCATTCTATGTCTAAATGAAACCGAAGTCCCCTTATTCCTCGTCCAATGAAGGAGAGAGATCCTCGCAAATCCAAAATTCCTCCAAATATGTGCGAATAATGCCCTAAATCTGATTAAAAAACATCTCAAAATGGAAGCTATCCATTTGAGACATTCAACAAGTAGTCCTTTCAATGTGAAGGTTCCCGTCTTCAATATGCTCATTTGCTTCAAAACGTCGTTTTATTATACGGAATGGTTTTCGGAAAGAAATCTGATCCTGGTATTCCCGAATAACAAGCGCTATTTGAAAGTCATATGGAAACACATGATTAATCAAGTCTCTTCCCACTAAGAATGGTTAGTTAAAACCGTTATCAACTTAAATAAAAATCCTTAATTATTTATTTCATTAAAAATTTATTCCATACTTTCGTCCTTTTACCTTTAAAAAAGATATTGTCTTTACAAAGATTCCTTCTTAAACTTAATTTCGAAAAACTTCATTGATTCTTAATCAAGAATCATTAGTTCTTTATTTTTATTTTTCCAAACCCATTTCAGAATTAACATTGTTAGCATCATCTTAATTAGCCATTAAAAAAAATCTTAATCCCTTTCGAATTCAAAATCATAACTTAGTTATAGTTAGGTTAAAGGACGATGTTATTTAAGACAAAATTCACGACCAACCCAAAATCAATTGATATTAAATATAAGAATTAAATAGAAATTATATCAAACTTATATCCAATACTAGTTCACAAAATCAATGAATAATTTAAGTAGAATAACGATATAAATATCTTTCAAACTCCCCAAATTGTATAAGTCTAAATAACGGAATTACATACCGAAAATCCGAAGATTATTTCCATCCAAATCCAATTAATTCAGTTTTGAAAACATATCCCTAAATCAAAATATTTATCAAAACAAATCTTCTTACAACATTTATATTTGAAAAACGAAAAAACTTAACTTACTGGTTTAAGGATCATGTTATTAAAGACATCATCCGCAACAACCCAAAATCAAATAATATTAATTATACGATTTAGATAGAAATCGTATCAGCTCATATTCAATTTCAATTCACATATTCAATAGATACAATAAGCGGAATAACGGTATAATCACCTTTTAAATTCCTCGAATATTATGAGTTTTATCTATGAAATTAACACCAAATGTTAGATGATTAATTCCAATCCAAATCCAATATTTAAGGTTTGAAGAACTTAAGTTCAATTAAGAATTAATTTTTCAAAACGTCGTTGTAATGTATTCGTTAGTCAGGCTGAAAGACTCCAAAATCAAATTATAGTTTAAAACTTCATTTTCTTTCTCAGATCACTTTAAAATCATTTATTATAATTTTTATCATATTTTTAATACTTTCTATAAAGCCGTTTATATTGATTTCCAATTACGGTCATCGAACTGCGTTTACAGCGACCTTTTAAATATAGTTTTAAACATAACTTGAAATCTATAATTTGAAATTCAAAATTTCTTCTTTTAAGTTATTAAACAAACCTTTTTTGTTCCAAGGAAATCGGATTTAAATTTCATTAGTTATAGTCGTTTGAAGTTTATGGTCCAAATTCGCGAACTATCGCTACGTGACACGAACTATTCAAACCATATTATAGATTTAAAATAAAACTCATCCTATTTAGTTTAATATATTTCGTTAATTTTATAAAATCTTTATAAACTCTTTTAAAAGTGATATTATCAAATTTCAACTACAAATTCTATTATAAATCAAAATTGAATATTCCGTTATTATAATACTAATAAAATATCACTATTATTATTTTTTAAAATTAAATCTTTTGAAATCTAAACTTTGTAGAAATCAAATTAAACGTTATATAATATGTTTGGAATAACAAATTTGGGTTAAAAACATCATTTATATGTCTAACTTGAATTCAATTTTGAATATAATATCCAAAATCGATTTCAAACTAGATGTAATGACCCGGATTTCTTATCGATTTATTTTTAATATTTAATATGGATTTAAATATCGAGTTGGAAATATAAATCGACTTTTATATTGAGTTGTCGATTTAATAATCAATTTCGATTTAATATCGAATATATTAAATTATCGTAATACGAAATATAGTTGAAATCAAAGTTAAATACGGAGTCAAAAACAATTCAGATGACCGGTATAAACTCTGTTTGAATATAAACATTAATAGAAATAATTTATTACCAGCGAATTGATTTATTTTTAAATTAAAATTATTTTATATCGATCTAAAATGATTATTCTATATACGTTCAAATTAGATATCAAAATATATTCAATTCAGTTCAGAATAGTGTTATAATATTGGAACGGCGGTTGGTACGCTAAAATAGCAGTTAACGATTTTTAATTGTGAACCCCGATTTATTTGATTAGTGGATAGGATCAAAATCAAATCGATATCTATTTAAAAAGAATAAAAATCCCTTTTTGCCTACTCGTATTTAGTACAAATCAAATTGAAATAAAGATGCTATATACTTAGGGATACATTCAATTAATATGGCGTACATTTGGTTCCCTCTCCATGCTTATATAATGTGAGTTTCCCCTTTCTGTTCTATCTTCTTTCGGCATCTAAAAACAAAGCCGTCACTCATTTTATTTTTGAAAACTAAATCCCTTCTTGCAAAATCAAGCTCCAACAAAATAGAAAAGGGTCATTCCTTTGTTTCAAAATCAAACTCAAAACCGATTCCTTGTTAGATCCAAGCTCGACGGCATAATTTAGGCATGCAAATTCGAGTGGAGGTCGCGGTGAGGTCCGTGGGTGGAGCGCTGTGCCTATGGTTGAATCGCAGTAGGGTTTCGATCATCATTAGAAAGTGCGATGTGAGTTGGGGATTTGATAGTCTCGTTCTTTGTTTCCGTCCAGTATCAGAGGTCGCGATCGATTCATAAGAGCAGTTGTGATTTAAGATTTGAGGTTTGGGTGAGGCGCAATTCTGGCATTAGAAGTCAGCATGGACTTCGATTTTAACTGGTGGATGAATTGATTAAGGAGGGACTTGGTATTTGGATTATTGGGAAAGTCAGGGTACACAGATTTGTGTTTGGCCAATAAGGGCATCGATCTATGGATTGGAAGGTGATGGTTGTTTTGTGTAGTTTAGAGATTCAAGGAAGAGGATGGTAATAGTTCGACATTTGAAAATTGTCGATATGGCTCTGAAGGGGGATATCGACTTAGGAAAGATCGAGTGTGTAAGTACGGAAGGTGCTCTGAGTTAAGACAGGGGCTGTCTGCGATCGTTTAGTTATAGGAGGGAATTTATTTTGCTTATTCGAGGTTGAGGTGAAGAGGTCAGGTTCTTCATTTTTCTTGCAGTAAGGAAGAAGACAACGAATACATGAATTAAGGTAATTACTTTCAAATTAGTTGCTAAAATTTTATTATAATTAAAATTGTTCGATGATTTAGTCTTAATATTAAAAATGGTCAACTTATATAATATGCGAGATCTGGAATTCACAAACAAGACGGAATTGGTTTTGAAACTACAATCTGGAGTTTTATTCATGGAATCGATGCAAAGGAATACCAGTTTGGAATAAAAACGGATTGCAATAAAACCACGGTGATTAAATCTCACTCACCATTTATTTAGAATTATTTTTATCAGTTAAAAATAATTATTTGTTGCTTGTTTGGTTGCATTTAATACTTTTGTGCATCTTAAATATATTAGTTATTTAGGCTTGGTGTTCTATTATTTATATATTGGTGGTTGGATATTCCCGTAGTCTCATTAGCGGATTCACGCGGTACCATTAGCGGATGATTACCCTATACGCCCCACGCTATGATAGTGGATGACCTTCTATACCGCGATATCCTGCCATGAAGCAGGATGGGTATTATTTATGTTGACTAACGTTTGTGGATGTAGGAAACAGGTTGGAGGGATCCAACTGGATTCCTCAAAAAGATTATTATATTTTGTTTTCACATATATTATCACATATGATATGTTGATTGATAATTGGGTGGTTTGAATGTTTTGTTATCACTGGGGCCTGAATGTTGATCTATAAAATTATTATAAAAGAGATTTTGAGAATTTAAACGGGAAAATTCTATTTTTTTTAAATAGAATTTGAAATTCGAATGGATTTAAAATATTGACTTGTTTTTGAATAAATAAAACAAGTACTGAAATTTATAAACGATGTTTATAAATTGAAATATACAGGAAATCGAAGTGATGAATTTATAAATGGTATTTGTAAATAAAATGGAATGATTTTCATTGGAAAATCAGGGAATTGAAATGAATTTATAAACAATGTTTATAAATAAAATGGAAAATTATCATTGGATAATTCGAATATTTAAATTCAAATGTGAATTTAAAAATAGAAATGGGGAAATCGTTTTAAAGAAATAGACGATGGAATTTGTTCTGATGTTCAGAATATAAATTGAACTAAATTAAATACGTAAGGATTTATGATTTGAATTCGATTAATTCGAATTTATTTAAATAGATGTCAAACTGAATATGGAAATAAATTGGGTGTTATATATATAAGTTATTATAAATAGAAATTTCCAAAATAAGATTTTGGTTTTAAATAGATTTCGAAATAGACTTGTTTATATATAAAACAAGGAGGTTGGATTTATAAACGATATTTATAAATCTAGTGAAATAAATTATCGTTGGATAAATCTAGAGTTTTAAATCCAAATAGAATTTGAAAATGTCAAATTTAAATAGAATTTGAAAATAGAATTTGAAATACAGAATTTGAAAATAGAATTTGAAAATAGAATTAAAAATAAAAAGTCCAAATCATTTCAAAATGGAAACGGCGAAATATATTTTAGAATGTGGATTTTTAAACAGAATCGAAATAAATCCAAAGGATTTTTAATTTGAAAAAGGAAGTGAAATTTAATGTAGAAGATTGAAGGATAAATAAATTTATTTCCGAGTTAGGAAAAATCGACAATTTTAGAAAATTGGAAATATTATGTTGAATTGGGAAAATTGGTTTGATATATATTTAAAATATATCAGAATGGAGTTGAATTTATATTTAAACGAAATTTAAAACGTTTATGTATTAAATATAATTAAAACGAACTCGCCGCAGTGCTGCATTTCGTAAATTGGCGATTCAAATTTCAATCGAGTATATGGAACTCAATTTAAGTTGGAATTCTTTGAAACAAGAGTCGTTAGGACCGATTTGATAATAGTTTTCTAATGGAAGAGAAAAATCTAGAATTAATCTTATAGATTTTGAGTTATGTCAAAATCAACTTTTCAGAAAATAGCGCCAGAACCATTATAATGCCATAACGGTTTATTGGAATAAATAAAGGGATTTTGAGTAAATAAAATATGGATTTTCATTAGAAAAATACAGACTTGAGTTATGAAAATATATCTGAACACAAGTGGAGTAGTGGATTGATTTTTGAAAACAAAAATTATATTTTTTTAATTATTAAATAGAATTAACTAATTTGAATAAAATTTAGTTAATGAAATTTTGAATCAAAATTGGACTTTGAGTAAGCGAACTGGATTTGTAAATTCATATCTAGAATCGAATATTGAAATTTGAGTTGAAAATGACATTTGATTGTTTTATAAACAAATTAATTTATATTTGAACATGATATGTTCAAATAAGAAGTGAAATAGGCAAAAGAGTTAATTAAAGAATAAATTAGCGAATCGAGTTTAAAATGACTGGATTGAGTTGTAATAAATTGGGAATGGATAGATATGTGTTAGACAGGTATGGAATGAAGTATATAAAGAGATATATTTTGAAATGCCCGACAAAAAGGTACATGTTTAAATTCCATATGAGGTTTTATGCGCCAAATCGGCAAGCCACTTGGCTTTTTGTTTTTCTCTTTGAATGGAGAGGGCTTGTGTGGCGGTTTGGGGATTTTCCCGATGCTCCGGTACAAAGGAGGTTATGGCGAATTTTCCGGAAATTTAAGAAGTTAGAATATTTTTAAGAAAATTTGATAATTAGAAATCTATATATCGATATATATAGAATTCGATAAGGAAACGAAACTAAAATAGAATATTGTAAACAAAAAAGAAATCTATAAATTAGATTTGTTAAAAATAGAAAGCGAACATATTCATGTTTTTAAAATGAATAATTAGTTTTTATGATGTTGATTATTCGAGGTAAGTGGTCTTGTCCATTTTGAAGTTAAGGATGTTTTCAGTCAAGGTATGAGAGGTAATTATACCTCAACTTGTTTGATTTCATTTTTAACAAATAAATAGCAGGATTCAGTCTCGAAAATAAATGTTTGAATAAGATTAGTTAAATGCAATATTTTGGATTGTTGTAACGATGTTTTATATGACATTCGTTTTAGCCCAAAGAAGTGGATTTTTGGAAATATAATATTTCCTGAGTGTAGAAATGAACGGTCGTGGAAGGGATAAATAATTGGAATGTTTCCAATTATAAGTAAAGGATATTTTTCCAAGTACAGAAAATAAAAGAAGGCGATATACGAAAATGTTTTCCAAATAGCGGAAAAGGCCAAGATGATGATTGAAAATATTTGTTTAACAAATATTGATAGGGGAATGATGAAGTGAATTAATTAATGAAATATTAATTAACAGGCCCAGTAACTTTTTGATGTTATGGATTAATGTTTGTTTGTTTTTCTTCGATAGTTAAATAACCGACTATCGAAAGGTTTGCCAATATCGTTGTCAATATGGAGAGACCGGTTGGATTATTATCCGTGAACCACTCCATATTGACAGTAGCGTTGCAGATCAGATTATATGAAGATAATCGAAGACGGAGTAAAGTGCAAGGAGTTTTTCTATTAATAGAAATTGTGCCTTCGGTTTCGTTCAATCCCAGAATGAACGTATATGGACGAATGTCTGATAGAGTATTTCCAATGATCGAATATGTTGATCTGTATAGATATATATATGGTGGCGGAGAATTTATTCTCTTAGCATAATGTCCAGAATATATTTGTGGAAATCAATTAGTGATTAACGAATCTGACAATGTGGCATTCAAAGTGATTGTACTATTAATGAATGATAAGTAATCATAGCCTCAGGCCTCAACAACCGAGAAGTGGAAAAAATCGGGCAGGCAGCATGGCTATGTGGGTCGCTCCCATTAGGGTGTATAATCACCTATCTAGAGATATTAATTTCATTCTTTAATCTATTTGATGCTGTCCCATTCGGGAAACGGTTGTTGATCCCAACCGTTGGTGAAATACATTCGATACACTCAAGCGAAATGAGTGGTCGGTCATGTGTGGGCCGGGTTGCAAGGCGTTCTTGTTGAACCCAGTGTATTCCTCTCTAGAGATACACTATCGAAATGTGGTTCTATACCTTGTCATGTTGGAAGTCCAATCTCCAATAAGCTCCATGCGGTTTTTGATTTTATATTATATACATGGAGCGTGAGATGCAAGCGTTTCGCTAGATTCTATTTACTTGATTAGACATTATTATAGTATCACTGGATTTTTGTATCAAAGTGTTTTGGGTTATAGTAAATTAAAAACCGTCCATGTTTATGTATGGGCTGGTCTTACTATTATCTTTTCTTTCAAAAGGATTTTGAAAGTTAAACAAATGGTTGGAGTTTACTCACACCAATCCAATGACTGACCCAGAGTTTATTTTGTTTTTGTTTTTCCTAAACTCTTGGGTGCCCAAATTTGTGCGGGCAGTCAAGTAGTCGGGATTTTACAGATTTACTTGGAGGAGCTTGAAGCAAGAGGCTTCACCTGTTAGCTATATACTTTCATATTTCCACTGCATACTATGTGGTATCTGGAAACAGGTGTCTATAACTGTTCTAGGAATAATTATTGTGCTCTGATGATGGTACGTATATAAAGTTACTAATTTGTATTTCAAAAGTTATGTTATATAATATATTTTATTCGTTCCGCTGTGAGTTTTTGATCTTCATTTTCTTCTATTCTAATATTTCTTTCTTTCTATTTCTCATCCTCTAACTTCTTTCTAATAATGATCCGTATTTCTGTGCAATTTGGGTTGGACGTGTGGTGTTATTAGTCAACTCAGATAGTATGGATCTGCGGGCCATTACAGTTGGTATCAGAGCTTAGGCTGAGCGAATACCTAGGTTGTGGTGTTGTGCTCGTTAGAGATAGGGTCAGTAGTAACCTAGAATGAGTGGAGTGTGTATATATACGAGAGAGCGTATTTGTTAATTGATATAAAAAAATTATTTTATATTGTGGTGGCTTGTCTGTTAAGTGGTTTATGAATGCTGGTCGAATCGTAGGACGCCACGACGTCGATAAGAGTTTGCAAATATTTGAACAGAAAATTGAATACGATATTGTTTTTAAGTGGGTAAATGAAACAATTTTACCCAAAAATTCTATTTTTGATAGAAAAAGAATAATTTTCTGAAATTATTGTAATATATGGATGTGTTGATTGTTAGAATTATAATCAAACGAGATTATAAAACTGGAATGATTATATATAGCTCGATTAAATTGTATAAGAATGAAACATACAAATATGTTGAACTGGAATTGAATTCAAAACAGAATTTGAAATTTAAATCCTGGGAAGTTGAAAAATATTTTACAAAGTATATTAAAATAATATAGCTTTGTTTTGGAAGGAGTTTTGAATAAAAATCATTTTAGATGGATTTTGAAAGTGTTAAAGCACTGTACTCACTTCAGTGGCTGGAAAATAATTCTGATGATGACTGCAGCATTATCAGTGTTCATTTTCGAGTTTCTAAGTGATGAGTTGCTACCTTAGAAAAGTTTTGGTGGAAATTTGTTTTAAATAAAACAAGTTGTTTTGGAAAATTCAAATGTTTTGAATTTGAAATGATTATAAATATATGTGTATATATTTATGTGGTTTCGAAAGGATTTGAAATAAAAACTCGGGAATTTAAATTTAGCTTAAGTTAAATGGATAGATGTGAATAAATTGATCAAAATCATATTGGAATGGAATATGAATTGATTGTAAATCATTCAGACTAAATGTACGCAAACATATATGGGTACCATATGAATGAAAAATCAATTGTTTTGATAGAATAAAAGTTGTTGATATATAAAGAGTTGAGTTTCAACATAAGTATGTTTTGAAAAGTACATAGGTTTGTAGCATTTTTTTTACCTTAGCAATTTCGGGGACAAAAATATTTTAAGGGGGGAAGAATGTAACGACCCAGATTTCTTATCGATTTATTTTTAATATTTAATATGGATTTAAATACCGAGTTGTTAATATAAATCGACTTTTATATTGAGTTGTCAATTTAATAATCAATTTCGATTTAATATCGAATATATTATATTATCGTAATACGAAATATAGTTGAAATCGAAGTTAAATACGAAGTCAAAAACAATTCAGATGACCGGTATAAACTCTGTTTGAATATAGATGATAATAGAAATAATTTATTACTAGCGAATTGATTTATTTTTGAATTTAAATTATTTTATATCAATTTAAAATGATTATTCTATAAACATTCAAATTAAATATCAAAATATATTCAATTCAGTTCAGAATAGTGTTATAATATTGGAACGACGGTCGGTTTGCTAAAATAGCGGTTCACGATTTTTAATTGTGAACCCCAATTTATTTGATTAGTGGATTGGATCAAAATCAAATCGATATCTGTTTAAAAAGAATAAAAATCCCTTTTTTCTAATCGTATTGAGTACAAATCAAATCGAAATAAAGATGCCATGTACCTAGGGATACATTCAATTAATATGGCGTACGTTTGGTTCCCTCTCCATGCTTATATATCGTGAGTTTCCGCTTTCTGTTCTATCTTCTTTCAGCATCTAAAAACAAAGCCATCACTCATTTTATTTTTGAAAACCAAATCCCTTCTTGCAAAATCAGGCTCCAACAAAATAGAAAAGGGTCGTTCCTTTGTTTCAAAATCAAACTCAGAACCAATTCCTTATTAGATCCAAGCTCGACGGCATAATTTAGGCACACAATTCGAGTGGAGGTCGCGGTGAGGTCTGTGGGTGGAGCGTTGTAACGAACCAAGGATTTTCGACTCCGAAAATCGACACAAAACCCAGCGTCGACTGTTCAGACATCGAAAATACCGGACCATTAATAGAAAGAAGTTAGAGGATGAGATAGAAAAGATAGAACTAATAGAATAGGAGAAGAAGAAAAACACAGCTGAACATAATCAGAGTAAACACGAATCTCACAGCGGAACGAATAAAATATATTATATAACATAACTTTGAAATACAAAACTGTATTGTATATACATACCATTATCAGAGTACAATACATCATATCACAGCGGAAATAGTCTCTAAATACTAACGGCGAAGCCTTCTGCTTTTAGCTCCTTCAAGCGTATCTGTAAAAGCCTGAAACACTTGACTACCCGTACAAATTTGGGCACCCAAGAGTTTAGGGAAAAACAAACAAAATAACTCTGGGTCAGTCATGGGACTGGTGTGAGTAAATTCCAACCATACGGTTTAACTTTGAAAATCCCTTTTGAAACAAAAAGGGTAATAGTAAGACCAGCCCACACATAAACACGGACGGCTTTTACCTTACTACAACCCAAAATATTTTGATATCAAAATCCAGTGATATTATAATAATGTCTAATCAAGTAAATAACCAAATAGCAGAACGCTTGCATCTCACGCTCTACATATATAGTATAAAATCAAAAACCGCAGGGCGCTTATTGGAGATTGGATTCCAACTATGACAAGGTATGGGACCACCTTCCGATGATGTATCTCTAGAGGCGAATACACCTGGGTTCAACAAGAACGTCTTGCAACCCGGCCCACACATGACCGACCACTCATTTCGCTTGAGTGTATCGAATGTATATCACCAACGGTTGGACTCAAACCACCGTTCCCGAATGGGCAGAATCGATAGATTTAGAAACAAAAGGAATTTCTCTAGATAGGTGATTATACACCCTAATGGGAGCGACCCACATAGCCATGCTGCCTGCCTGATTTTTGTCATTTCCCGGCTGTGAAGCTTGAGGCTACGCCTACCTTTTAGAACATCTGGCCACCATATACTTTGAATGCCACATCGTCAAACCCGTCAAATCACTAGTTGATCTTCCCAAAATAATACGGGTATAAAAGCCAAGAGAAACGAATTTCTCCGCCACCAGATGTAATACCTTGGAAAGAACGTCTTAGGTGCTCTTCTAAGAATACGCTGTCAGGCATTCATCCATACAAGTTGTCCTGGGTCTGGACAAACAGAAAGCACCATTCTGAACAGGACGACCCTTGCATTTCACCCCGTCTTCAATTTTCTTCAGCATAATTTGCAGCGCTTATGCCTATACGGAGTGGTTTCAGATAGTATATCCAACCGGTCTCCCCGTATAGACAACGATGGTCAAAACACTTCGATAGTCGGTTGTTTAACTATCGAAGTAAAAACAACATCCATTCAATGTACAACCAATATCACACAAATCACAGGCACTTTTTATTTAACATTCGTTCTTATATTTCTTTGGACAAACGTCATTACTTATTACTTTTGAATAAGTGAATTTCAAAACAAGCTGTTTCCTTCCCTAGGAAGTAGTGCTATATATCATGCTTAAGCTTAGCCAACAACGTTAATTTAACGTTATAGTTTAAAACTCGTCATACGCTGTAATATTCCTCTTTATAACATATCTCGACCTCACAGTCACGCTTAAGCCTAGTCAACAGCGTTGTTTTATTGCTATAGTTCAAATACTTGAAATACGCTGCTATATTCCACCTTATACTGATCTTTGACATCTCTTACCGTTACAAAAATCTTGACATCTCTTTCTGTTACAAAAATCTTGACATCTCCTTTCGTTACAAAAATCTTAACATTTCTTTCTGTTACAAAATCTTAACATCTCCTTTCGTTACAAAAATCTTAACATCTCCTTTCGTTACAAAAATCTTAACATTTCTTTCTGTTACAAAATCTTAACATCTCCTTTCGTTACAAAAATCTTAACATTTCTTTCTGTTACAAAATCTTAACATCTCCTTTCGTTACAAAAATCTTAACATTTCTTTCTGTTACAAAATCTTAACATTTCTTTCTGTTACAAAATCTTAACATCTCCTTTCGTTACAAAAATCTTAACATTTCTTTCTGTTACAAAATCTTAACATCTCCTTTTCGCTTTGTCTTCTTTAGACAAATCCCTTATACTGTAAAATCTTATTTAAACTAAATCAACTATTCGTTAATTTATTACATTAGATTAATCATCTCAATCTAATTTAATTAAATAACCAATTATTGATCAAAACAGTTTTCTTGGTAAATATTTAGCCATGATTAACCCACTAATCAATTCTAACAAATCTTTTCATTTTGAACAAATAACATTATTAATCCAAATAATTTCACTTGTATCGATTACTATAAAAATAATAATTTATTTCTAAATAATCTCATTTACTATTAAATAAACAATAATCGATTCTAACTAATCTTACTTAATATGAAATCAACCAAAATCTATTTGTAAATATCTCATCTAATTGTTCTTAAAACAATAAATACTTGTTATTAATCATCAAGTTAATCTCCGCCTACTTACTTATTAATCTGATTAATATAAGAATCCACTCTACCAAATCATTTAGTAAGTATGGTGAAACACGTGCTTCGCACACGGTGGGATTTTAGTAAAACAATAGCAGTTAAAACAAATGATACATTTATGGTTGGTTGTTGCCATTATCTTAATCGATATCATCTATTGATTAAATCAAATAACGTTTGAATTTCCATTCAACGCTAATATCAACACAAGGTTTCAAAAGTCATTTGGGTTCAAACAGTGAATCTATATAAAACAAACAGTACATATAAATATTGAGGAATCCGGTGGGATTCCTCCAACCGATTTCCTGCATCCACCGATGTTAGTCAAATCATTTAACATTGATTAATCCCTACTAGGGAATATTATAATCAACAGAATTGGTGTCTAACTACTGATGTATGTATATCGCAACAGTGTATATAATTCAACCAATCTAACTGTAATTTATCTAAGCGGTCATCACACAACATCCAACCAATAAAATAAAAATATTTTAAAATAAAACAGAGTGAGTGAATTTACTCACCTTGGCGCGTTAACCGTTGAATAACGATTTGCGTCGATTGATCATGATATTCCAGTGGTTCTGTTCACCGCGAAATTTGTTCCACCGCGTACCTCTCGTTGCTAAAATTTCATCATCACTAGTTTTTCGTTGGATTCTTTCTTCTATCTCCAGCAAATAAGCTACTCGCTGAAATCAGAACACGTCAACCAATTTTCACCGATTATTACCACATCTTTTCACCATTTATTAAGTTTTCGGCACCACCTTCCTCCCACAAATGCATAGATCAATCCCATGCATGTTCTACCATGATATCACGCTCCAAAATGCGTCCCTCTTCACAAACTACATCTGATGCTCAACTAGTAGCATCACGGCCCCGACATCAAATTGCTGCGCACCCTTAACCTCCTTTAAACACAGTCATGGTCGACAACTCAGTTCCACCAACCCTCAACTGACCTTGCGTCATGTCCTCCATTTACAAAACACACACCTACCTTTCAAGCTTCCAAACCCGTCTGCTCCTTCCTGTTTGAGCCTCTTCGACAGTTCTACTTCCACCAACTAACATCAATAAAGCCCTCCTCTTGGTCAACAGACCCGCAGCCACTTTGTGTCTTCACAGTTGAAACCAAGCCTCGCCTCCATGCTCACACACTCAACTCCACTCCCCGATCTCTTCTCTAGAACAAAGCACTCGCAAGCTCCGGTATCGTCATCGAGTCAACAAGTAGTCATGATTTATGATGAACTCGATTTTATATTTTATTTATTAGAAGAGAATGGGAATTTGGGTTTGAATTTCTAGATGTATATTCGCAGACATGGAAGGGTTTGAATGAATATGTTGAAGAAACATCCAGGTGGATGGCAGCGTGTGGTATTTATAGGAGGCAATTCCTTGACGCTCACGGAGTAGGGAAGTAGGTACAGGCATATAGATCGGCTCCTGCTTAGTGTAGTCTTTTCCATGTTGTTTAATCGCTCCAGTACATGTCTTAATGGTATACGCAGGGAAGGTTCATCTTGTATATAAATATTTATACTTATAGCTTCTTTCTTTTGATTAAGAAATATTGTACAGAGTACTTTTGTCATGTGCAAACCTCCAGACTACGTTAGTTTATGCATGTGCTTTCTGGCTTTAGGTCCTTTAAATTTCCAACGCATTGCTATGCAACTTTCATACGTAGGAATGTCCTTCGGTATTGAGTATTTAATGAGAAACATAGGTCTGTACATATTTCTTCTTAGGCATGTGTTATGCCTTACATTCTTAGGTTCGGCTACAGTTTAGGTAGGTTAGGCCGACAGGTGATGTGATAATTCATGCTTCACGTTGCTTGTTGTATCCATTTCTTTGCTGCTAAGGAACCCAATATGTGTATTTTATTGTATATCTTAATTTATTAAGGATACCCTGCTATATAAAACTCCATTCAAGTACGAACGGCTATGGACAGAAATAAAAATACAGTTGCGTCCAGCGAGGTGTCACGATCTCAAAAATATAATAATATCGGTAGATTAATTCATATTTTGAAACCTCAAAATACTGATATAGGGTGCAAAATATTCCAAATAAAAAGTTGCATATTTAATTAATTAAAAATTACAGTAAAATTCTAAAAATTAAATTATCACTACGTCTCAAAAGAACCTTGTCTAAATTCGAAACCCATAAGAAGTTATTTCAAATAAACCGTTATGGTCGATATACGATTTCATAGCGACTTTCTGAATATTTGATTTGGATATATCTCGAAATCTATAACGTGAAATCTTGATTTTTCACTTCTATTATAAAGATACTGTTCAATAGATTCCAACGCTTCTTGTTTGAAGAAATCCGATTTAAAACGAGTTCTGTACACTCAGTTGAAGTTCAGAACGTTAAATTACGAACTGCAGCGTCGTTATTAGCTCGTTTATATTCAATATATATTTTTATACGTTCAACTTCGTTTTAATTAAAATATAAATTCACTTATATTAGGAATTCAATATTCAAACTGATTTAAATACACAAATACAAACCGATAAAAATACGGGACATTACATTCCTTCCCCCTTAAAATAATTTCGTCCTCGAAATTGCTAAGGTAGGAAAAATGCTACAATTCTCTGTTGCAAACAGGTTAAAAATCTTTTTGGTTCACTTCATAATTTCAGTTTTCAACTGAACTGATCAAAATATTAATTCCCTTCTTTGTAACAAAAATTTTCAAAATTCTGAAAATTTTCTAACACTTTAATTTTCGGAGAATTTCGTCAGCCTCTCTGCTGCACGGTTCATTCGGTACTACTACCATACGCCACTTTGGGACTTCTCCCTTTATCGGGCATCTAACTTTCTCGCTTCCATTTGCAATCCATTCAGCATACCCGAATACATCACCAACTGATCTCGAGTCAGTTTATCTTCAATCAATAATTCTCTTACATCCTGACTCAAATTTCTTTTTCAAATTCCAGTTCAATTCAAATCCCAAATAATCAAATTTCCCAACCAAGTTCGGTTCCACAACTCAACTACTTTGCCAAATCAAATCCTCATTCTAGTGCATTTTCCACCTATTTGGCTTCAATTCAACTCAATTTTTTTTTTTTTTGACTTAGTCAAATTCATTATTTATATACTTCATAAGAAAAATTTAAATTTCAGAAATCAAATACCTGGGATTTTCATTTCCAATCAGTTTGAGATCATATACATATATATACCTACAACATGGCCATTCAAACATTTGAATTTCTGACAATGTGTTTTCCCAAAACACTTCAAAAACAAAACCTTTTGGTAGTAATCCGTCACTTAGCACCCGAAAATGAATACAGATAATGGTCGACTTCATCATCGGAATTCATTTCCCAGCGATCAAAGTGAGTTCAATACTATATCACTTTCAAAACTCACATTCAAATACTTTTATTTGAAATTACTTCAAAAATATCCTTTCGAAACTCGGATAATATTCCAAAATTTCCCCAGGATCTTAAAATTCCATATATTTAATTCAAATTTCATTTACAAACATTTTCATGTATCAGAATTTTTATTCCAATTCTGGCTTAAATTTCAGATTCAGTTCATCTGATTTTACATATTATATTTATAAAACATTTCGATTGGTTATTTATATAACCAATTCAATTATAAATCTTATTCGATCATAAGTTCACCCAACACATTCAATATATACTAGATAATTCCAATATATATGTTTTCTTTATATCAAAATATATTTCGAGTAAAATTATTTCATTTACCCTCTATTCAAAACATACTGTGTCGAATTACTCTGTTCAAGAGTTTAGAACCACCTATCGACACAGTTTGCATTACTGTTTCGACCAGAATTCATAAACCACTTGTCAAACCAATCGACACAATATAAAACAGTTTTTATATTGATTTACAAATACGCGCTCATATACATACACTCAAATTCAATCTAGGATGTTACTAACCCTATCTCTAGTGAGTTACGCCACAGAGCCAAGGTAATCACTTAACCTTATGCTCTGATACCACTGTAACGACCCAAGGATTTTCGACTCCGAAAATCGACACAAAACCCAGCGTCGACTGTTCAGACATCGAAAATACCGGACCATTAATAGAAAGAAGTTAGAGGATGAGATAGAAAAGATAGAACTAATAGAATAGGAGAAGAAGAAAAACACAGCTGAACATAATCAGAGTAAACACGAATCTCACAGCGGAACGAATAAAATATATTATATAACATAACTTTGAAATACAAAACTGTATTGTATATACATACCATTATCAGAGTACAATACATCATATCACAGCGGAAATAGTCTCTAAATACTAACGGCGAAGCCTTCTGCTTTTAGCTCCTTCAAGCGTATCTGTAAAAGCCTGAAACACTTGACTGCCCGTACAAATTTGGGCACCCAAGAGTTTAGGGAAAAACAAACAAAATAACTCTGGGTCAGTCATGGGACTGGTGTGAGTAAATTCCAACCATACGGTTTAACTTTGAAAATCCCTTTTGAAACAAAAAGGGTAATAGTAAGACCAGCCCACACATAAACACGGACGGCTTTTACCTTACTATAACCCAAAATATTTTGATATCAAAATCCAGTGATATTATAATAATGTCTAATCAAGTAAATAACCAAATAGCAGAACGCTTGCATCTCACGCTCTACATATATAGTATAAAATCAAAAACCGCAGGGCGCTTATTGGAGATTGGATTCCAACTATGACAAGGTATGGGACCACCTTCCGATGATGTATCTCTAGAGGCGAATACACCTGGGTTCAACAAGAACGTATTGCAACCCGGCCCACACATGACCGACCACTCATTTCGCTTGAGTGTATCGAATGTATATCACCAACGGTTGGACTCAAACCACCGTTCCCGAATGGGCAGAATCGATAGATTTAGAAACAAAAGGAATTTCTCTAGATAGGTGATTATACACCCTAATGGGAGCGACCCACATAGCCATGCTGCCTGCCCGATTTTTGTCATTTCCCGGCTGTGAAGCTTGAGGCTACGCCTACCTTTTAGAACATCTGGCCACCATATACTTTGAATGCCACATCGTCAAACCCGTCAAATCACTAGTTGATCTTCCCAAAATATTACGGGTATAAAAGCCAAGAGAAACGAATTTCTCCGCCACCAGACGTAATACCTTGGAAAGAACGTCTTAGGTGCTCTTCTAAGAATACGCTGTCAGGCATTCATCCATACAAGTTGTCCTGGGTCTGGACAAACAGAAAGCACCATTCTGAACAGGACGACCCTTGCATTTCACCCCGTCTTCAATTTTCTTCAGCATAATTTGCAGCGCTTATGCCTATACGGAGTGGTTTCAGATAGTATATCCAACCGGTCTCCCCGTATAGACAACGATGGTCAAAACACTTCGATAGTCGGTTGTTTAACTATCGAAGTAAAAACAACATCCATTCAATGTACAACCAATATCACACAAATCACAGGCACTTTTTATTTAACATTCGTTCTTATATTTCTTTGGACAAACGTCATTACTTATTACTTTTGAATAAGTGAATTTCAAAACAAGCTGTTTCCTTCCCTAGGAAGTAGTGCTATATATCATGCTTAAGCTTAGCCAACAGCGTTAATTTAACGTTATAGTTTAAAACTCGTCATACGCTGTAATATTCCTCTTTATAACATATCTCGACCTCACAGTCACGCTTAAGCCTAGTCAACAGCGTTGTTTTATTGCTATAGTTCAAATACTTGAAATACGCTGCTATATTCCACCTTATACTGATCTTTGACATCTCTTACCGTTACAAAAATCTTGACATCTCTTTCTGTTACAAAAATCTTGACATCTGCTTTCGTTACAAAAATCTTAACATTTCTTTCTGTTACAAAATCTTAACATCTCCTTTCGTTACAAAAATCTTAACATCTCCTTTCGTTACAAAAATCTTAACATTTCTTTCTGTTACAAAATCTTAACATCTCCTTTCGTTACAAAAATCTTAACATTTCTTTCTGTTACAAAATCTTAACATCTCCTTTCGTTACAAAAATCTTAACATTTCTTTCTGTTACAAAATCTTAACATCTCCTTTCGTTACAAAAATCTTAACATTTCTTTCTGTTACAAAATCTTAACATCTCCTTTCGTTACAAAAATCTTAACATTTCTTTCTGTTACAAAATCTTAACATCTCCTTTTCGCTTTGTCTTCTTTAGACAAATCCCTTATACCGTAAAATCTTATTTAAACTAAATCAACTATTCGTTAATTTATTACATTAGATTAATCATCTCAATCTAATTTAATTAAATAACCAATTATTGATCAAAACAGTTTTCTTGGTAAATATTTAGCCATGATTAACCCACTAATCAATTCTAACAAATCTTTTCATTTTGAACAAATAACATTATTAATCCAAATAATTTCACTTGTATCGATTACTATAAAAATAATAATTTATTTCTAAATAATCTCATTTACTATTAAATAAACAATAATCGATTCTAACTAATCTTACTTAATATGAAATCAACCAAAATCTATTTGTAAATATCTCATCTAATTGTTCTTAAAACAATAAATACTTGTTATTAATCATCAAGTTAATCTCCGCCTACTTACTTATTAATCTGATTAATATAAGAATCCACTCTACCAAATCATTTAGTAAGTATGGTGAAACACGTGCTTCGCACACGGTGGGATTTTGGTAAAACAATAGCAGTTAAAACAAATGATACATTTATGGTTGGTTGTTGCCATTATCTTAATCGATATCATCTATTGATTAAATCAAATAACGTTTGAATTTCCATTCAATGCTAATATCAACACAAGGTTTCAAAAGTCATTTGGGTTCAAACAGTGAATCTATATAAAACAAACAGTACATATAAATATTGAGGAATCCGGTGGGATTCCTCCAACCGATTTCCTGCATCCACCGATGTTAGTCAAATCATTTAACATTGATTAATCCCTACTAGGGAATATTATAATCAACAGAATTGGTGTCTAACTACTGATGTATGTATATCGCAACAGTGTATATAATTCAACCAATCTAACTGTAATTTATCTAAGCGGTCATCACACAACATCCAACCAATAAAATAAAAATATTTTAAAATAAAACAGAGTGAGTGAATTTACTCACCTTGGCGCGTTAACCGTTGAATAACGATTTGCGTCGATTGATCATGATATTCCAGTGGTTCTGTTCACCGCGAAATTTGTTCCACCGCGTACCTCTCGTTGCTAAAATTTCATCATCACTAGTTTTTCGTTGGATTCTTTCTTCTATCTCCAGCAAATAAGCTGCTCGCTGAAATCAGAACACGTCAACCAATTTTCACCGATTATTACCACATCTTTTCACCATTTATTAAGTTTTCGGCACCACCTTCCTCCCACAAATGCATAGATCAATCCCATGCATGTTCTACCATGATATCACGCTCCAAAATGCGTCCCTCTTCACAAACTACATCTGATGCTCAACTAGTAGCATCACGGCCCCGACATCAAATTGCTGCGCACCCTTAACCTCCTTTAAACACAGTCATGGTCGACAACTCAGTTCCACCAACCCTCAACTGACCTTGCGTCATGTCCTCCATTTACAAAACACACACCTACCTTTCAAGCTTCCAAACCCGTCTGCTCCTTCCTGTTTGAGCCTCTTTGACAGTTCTACTTCCACCAACTAACATCAATAAAGCCCTCCTCTTGGTCAACAGACCCGTAGCCACTTTGTGTCTTCACAGTTGAAACCAAGCCTCGCCTCCATGCTCACACACTCAACTCCACTCCCCGATCTCTTCTCTAGAACAAAGCACTCGCAAGCTCCGGTATCGTCATCGAGTCAACAAGTAGTCATGATTTATGATGAACTCAATTTTATATTTTATTTATTAGAAGAGAATGGGAATTTGGGTTTGAATTTCTAGATGTATATTCGCAGACATGGAAGGGTTTGAATGAATATGTTGAAGAAACATCCAGGTGGATGGCAGCGTGTGGTATTTATAGGAGGCAATTCCTTGACGCTCACGGAGTAGGGAAGTAGGTACAGGCATATAGATCGGCTCCTGCTTAGTGTAGTCTTTTCCATGTTGTTTAATCGCTCCAGTACATGTCTTAATGGTATACGCAGGGAAGGTTCATCTTGTATATAAATATTTATACTTATAGCTTCTTTCTTTTGATTAAGAAATATTGTACAGAGTACTTTTGTCATGTGCAAACCTCCAGACTACGTTAGTTTATGCATGTGCTTTCTGGCTTTAGGTCCTTTAAATTTCCAACGCATTGCTATGCAACTTTCATACGTAGGAATGTCCTTCGGTATTGAGTATTTAATGAGAAACATAGGTCTGTACATATTTCTTCTTAGGCATGTGTTATGCCTTACATTCTTAGGTTCGGCTACAGTTTAGGTAGGTTAGGCCGACAGGTGATGTGATAATTCATGCTTCACGTTGCTTGTTGTATCCATTTCTTTGCTGCTAAGGAACCCAATATGTGTATTTTATTGTATATCTTAATTTATTAAGGATACCCTGCTATATAAAACTCCATTCAAGTACGAACGGCTATGGACAGAAATAAAAATACAGTTGCGTCCAGCGAGGTGTCACGATCTCAAAAATATAATAATATCGGTAGATTAATTCATATTTTGAAACCTCAAAATACTGATATAGGGTGCAAAATATTCCAAATAAAAAGTTGCATATTTAATTAATTAAAAATTACAGTAAAATTCTAAAAATTAAATTATCACTACGTCTCAAAAGAACCTTGTCTAAATTCGAAACCCATAAGAAGTTATTTCAAATAAACCGTTATGGTCGATATACGATTTCATAGCGACTTTCTGAATATTTTATTTGGATATATCTCGAAATCTATAACGTGAAATCTTGATTTTTCACTTCTATTATAAAGATACTGTTCAACAGATTCCAACGCTTCTTGTTTGAAGAAATCCGATTTAAAACGAGTTCTGTACACTCAGTTGAAGTTCAGAACGTTAAATTACGAACTGCAGCGTCGTTATTAGCTCGTTTATATTCAATATATATTTTTATACGTTCAACTTCGTTTTAATTAAAATATAAATTCACTTATATTAGGAATTCAATATTCAAACTGATTTAAATACACAAATACAAACCGATAAAAATGCGGGACATTACAAGCGTTGTGCCTATGGTTGAATCGCAATAGGGTTTCGATCAACAGTAGAAAGTGCGATGTAAGATGGGGATTTGTTAGTCTCGTTCTTTATTTTCGTCCAGCATCAAAGGTCGCAATCGATCCATAGGAGCAGTTGCGATTTAAGATTTGAGGTTTGGGTGAGGCACGATTCTGGCATTAGAAGTCAACATGGACTTCGATTTTTACTAGTGGACGAGGTGATTAAGGAGGGACTCGGTAGTTGGATTATTGGGAAAGTCAGGGTACACGGATCTGTGTTTGGCAAATAAGGACATCGATCTATGGATTGGAAGGTGATGGCTGTTTTGTGCAGTTTGGAGATTCATGGAGGAGGATGGTAATAGTTCGACATTTGAAAATTGTCGATATGGTTTTGAAGAGGGATATCGACTTAGGAAAGATCGAGTGTGTAAGTATGGAAGGTGTTCTAAGTTAAGGCAGGGGCTGTTTGGGATCGTTTAGCTATAGGAGGGAATTTATTTTGCTTATTCGAGCTTAAGGAGAGGAGGTCAGGTTCTTCATTTTTCTTGCAGTAAGGAAGAAGATAACAAAAACATGAATTAACGTAATTACTTTCAAATTAGTTATTAAAATTTTATTATAATTAAAATTGTTCGATGATTTAGTCTTAATATTAAAAATGGTTAACTTATATAATATGCAAGATCTGGAATTCACAAACATGACGGAATTGGTTTTGAAATTACAATTTGGAGATTTATTCACGGAATCAATGAAAAGGAATACCAGTTTGGGATAAAAATGGAATGCAATAAAACCACGGTGAGTAAATTTCACTCACCTTTTATTTAGAATTATTTTTATCAGTTAAAAATAATTGTTTGTTGCTTGTTTGGTTGCATTTAATATTTTTGTGCATCTTAAATATATTAGTTATTTAGGCTTGGTGTGCCAATATATATATATATATATATATATATATATATATATTGGTGGTTGGATATTCCCGTAGTCTCATTGGCGGATACCCGCGGTACCAATAGCGGATGATCACCCTATACGCCCCACGCTATAATAGTGGATGACCTTCTATACCGCGATATCCTGCCACGAAGCAGGATGGGTATTATTTATGTTGACTAACGTTTGTGGATGCAGGAAAACAGGTTGGAGGGATCCCACTGGATTCCTCAAAAAGATTATTATTTGTTTATTTTCACATATATTATCATATATGATATGTTGATTGATAATTGGGTGGTTTGATTGTTTAATTATCACCGGGGGTCTGAAGGTTGATCTATAAAAATACTGTAAAATAGATTTTGAGAATTTAAACGGGAAAATTCTATTTTTTTAAATAGAATTTGAAATTCGAATGCATTAAAAATAGTGACTTGTTTTCGAATAAATAAAACAAGTACTGAAATTTATAAACGATGTTTATAATTGAAATATACAGGAAATTAAAGTGATGAATTTATAAATGGTATTTAGAAATAAAATGGAATGATTTTCATTGGAAAATCAGGAAATTGAAATGAATTTATAAGTAGTATTTATAAATAAGTGGAAAAATTATCATTGGATAATTTGAATATTTAAATTCAAATGTGAATTTAAAAATAGAAATGGGGAAATCATTTTAAAGAAATAAACGATGGAATTTATTTTGATGTTTAGAATATAAATTGAACTAAAATAAATCAGTAAGGATTTATGATTTGAATTCGATTAATTCGAATTTATTTAAATAGAAGTCAAACTGAATATGGAAATAAATTGGGTGTTATATATATAAGTTATTATAAATAGAAATTTCCAAAATAAGATTTTGGTTTTAAATAGATTTCGAAATAGACTTGTTTATATATAAAACTAGGAGGTTGGATTTATAAATCTAGTGAAATAAATTATCGTTGGATAAATTTAGAGTTTTAAATCCAAATAAAAATTGAAAATATCAAATTCAGATAGAATTTGAAAATAGAATTTGAAATATTGAATTTGAAAGTAGAATTTGAAAATAGAATTAAAAATAGAAAGTTGAAATCGTTTCGAAATGGAAAAGACGAAATATATTTCAGAATGTGGATTTCAAAGCAGAATAGAAATAAATCCAAAGGTTTTATAATTTGAAAAAGGAACTAGAATTTAATATAGAAGATTGAAGGATAAATAAATTTATTTCCGAGTTAGTAAAAATCAACAATTTTAGAAAATCGGAAATATTACGTTGAATTGGGAAAATTGGTTTGATATATATTAAAAATATATCAGAATGGAGTTGAATTTATATATAAACGTAATTTAAAACGTTTATATATTAAATATAATTAAAACGAACTCGCCGCAATGCTGTAGTTCGAAATTGGCGATTCGAACTTTAATTGAGTATATGGAACTCAATTTAAGTCGGAATTCCTTGAAACAAGAATCGTCATGACCGATTTGATAATAGTTTTCTAATGGAAGAGAAAAATCTGGATTTCATCTTATAGATTTTGAGTTATGTCAAAATCAACTTTTCAGAAAATAGCGCCAGAACCATTATAAAGCCATAACGGTTTATTGGAATAAAAAAGGGATTTTGAGTAAATAAAATATGGATTTTCATTAGAAAAATACAGACTTGAGTTATGAAAATATATCTGAACTCAAGTGGAGTAGTGGATTTATTTTGGAAAACAAAAATCAAATTTTTAATTATTAAATAGAATTAACTAATTTGAATAAAAATTAGTTAGTGAAATTTTGAATCAAAATTGCACTTTGAATAAGCGAACTGGATTTGTAAATTCATATCTGGAATCGAATATTGAAATTTGAGATGAAAATGACATTTGATTGTTTTATAAACAAATTAATTTATATTTGAACGTGATATGTTCAAATAAGAAGTGAAATAGGCAAAAGAGTTAATTAAAGAATAAATTAGCGAATCGAGTTTTAAATGACTAGATTGAGTTGTAATAAATTGGGAATGGATAGATATCTGTTAGACAGGTATGGAATGAAGTGTATGAAGAGATATATATTGAAATACCCGACAAAAAGGTACATGTTTAAATTCCATATGAGGTTTTATGCGCCAAATCGGCAAGCCACTTGGCTTTTTTTTTTCTTTTCGAATGGAGAGGGCCTGTGTGGCGGTTTGGGGATTTTCCCAATGCTCCCGGTACAAAGGAGGTTATGGCGAATTTTTCCGGAAATTTAAGGAGTTAGAATATTTTTAAGAAAATTTGATAATTAGAAATCTATATATCGATATATATAAAATTCGATAAGGAAACGAAATTAAAATAGAACAATGTAAACAAAAGGATATCTATAAATTAGATTTGTTAAAAATAGAAAGCGAACCATATTCATGTTTTTAAAATGAATAATTAGTTTTTATGATGTTGATTATTCGAGGTAAGTGCTCTTGTCCGTTTTGAAGTTAAGGATGTTTTCTGTCAAGGTATGAGAGGTAATTATACCTCAACTTGTTTGATATCATTTTTAACTAATAAATAGCACGATCCAGTCTCGAAGATAAATGTTTGAATAAGATTAGTTAAATGCAGTATTTTGGATTGTTGTAACGATGTTTTATATAACATTCGTTTTAACCCAAATAAGTGGAATTTTGGAAATATAATATTTCCTGAGTATAGAAATGAACGGTCGTGGAAGGGATAAATAATTGGAATGTTTCCAATTATAAGTAACGGATATTTTCTCTAAGTACAGAAAATAAAAGAAGGCGATATACGGAAATGTTTTCCAAATAGCGGAAAAGGCCAAGATGATGGTTGAAAATATTTGTTTAACAAATATTGATAGGGGAATGAAGAAGTGAATTAATTAATGAAATATTAATTAACAGGCCCAGTGATTGTTTGATGTTATGGATGAATGTTTGTTTGTTTTTCTTCAATAGTTAAATAACCGACTATCAAAGAGTTTGCCAATATCGTTGTCAATATGGAGAGACCGGTTGGATTATTATCCGTGAACCACTCCGTATTGACAGTAGCGTTGCGAATCAGATTATATGAAGATAATAGAAGACGGAGTAAAGTGCAAGGACTTTTCCTGTTAACAGAAATTGTGCCTTCGGTTTCTTTCAATCTCAGAACGAACGTATATGGACGAATGTCTGAAAGAGTATTTCCAATGATCGAATATGTTGATGTGTATAGATATATATGGTGGTGGAGAATTTATTCTCTTAGCATAATATCCAGAATATATTTGTGCAAATCAATTAGTGATTAACGGATCGGACAGTGTGGCATTCAAAGTGATTGTACTATCAATGAATGATAAGTAATCGTTGCCTCAGGCCTCAACGACCGGGAAATGACAAAAATCGGGCAGGCAGCATGGCTATGTGGGTCATTCCCATTACGGTGTATAATCACCTATCTAGAGATATTCATTTCATTCTTTAATCTATTTGATGCTGTCCCATTCGAGAAACGGTTGCTGATCCCAACCGTTGGTGATATACATTCGATACACTCATGCGAAATGA